>CANUEX010218265.1:0-17564 GCA_948099535.1 Jatropha multifida | reverse complement strand
TAGTCCATTTCAGCCATTTATAATACAGGCGTACTCTCTCTAGTTAACTAGAGAGTTTGGAGACAATAAAACTCAAAACCTTTCCCCAGCTAGTTTTTTAAAACACTCTAGTAAACTGTAAAGTTTCAAACCACACCCCCCCACACACCAAAATCCCCCACAACCACAACAGATTATGAGGGATATTGCGCTGGCACACTAGCAAATTAAATTTTCACTCATCTCAAAACCTGATTCCCCCGTTTGACAGGGTCAGACATTTGGCGAAATAAAAACCCCGCCACCATATTGGGGAAGCGAGGGAACTGCACAAAGAGTATGGTAAAGTATTACAAATTTTCAATTCCGCCACTACCGCCAAGAGATTCCCTTATTTTTTCCCAAGATTTCAGATGAGGATGACTCACTTGAACATTACTCACTTGTTTAGTAGCACTCCTCTTATTTTTAGCTTCAGTAGTACGCTTAGATGCTCGTTTACGGTTGTCTTTGGGGTCTAACACATCTAGTGGATTCGTCACCCCATCAGCAATCATTTTATCTACTGCCAGCACCATATCCAGAAACCGTAACGTACCATCTTCATTTAGGAAAAACGACTCGATAGACTGTTTGTCTTTTTGTTTCATTCCTTCTATTACGGTTTTCCAACTTGAGTACTGCTCATGGGTCAGGAAGGTAAATTGGGTAAGTGAAAACTCTTGCATGAGTAGAACTTTCATTAAATTGTCTCCAGGTTCAATTCCCATTTGGTCGAACTTACCTGTTAAGTTTTTGTAATCTCCTAACTTAAGGATAGATTTCTTAATTGCTGGCACTTGCCTAATGATTGCGTTGGGATTCTGAGCGATTTGACTGAGTAAGTCTTTGGCAGGGTTGTTACTTGAATCGTACCTGTCCGACCTGGTGAACATCACTTCATCACCTTCAGCATCTTCAGAGTCAAGACTCCAGTGCTCTTTCCCGGTTTCGTATCCTCTAGCTTTGAGAACCACGGGATAGTTTTCTATTCTTTCATAAGTCCAGTCCTTAGCAGTACTTTCCTCAAAAACAATTTCTTGCCACTTAAGACCAGTTTTCTTAAGTGATTCAGTAAACCCTTCTACACGTTTTTTGTTATGGTCTAAGCTTACTCCGTATCCTTTAACTACAATACAATCTAAGAAAAAAGCATAATTAGCTGAACCATGAAAACTACCTGAATGATAAACGTTTTTTGTTTCAAAGTTAAACTGACCTGACCGTTCTTTGAAAGTGGGTGTGAGGATTACTTTACCTTCAATACCTTTAGTTGTATCAACTCCTTTTTCTTTTAAATAGTCTTTGAAAGATTTCATAGCAAGACCTTTATCAGCCACATAGCCCACATCCTCAACACCTGATTCATAAGCTACAGCGGCTTCAAGAGTTATTTTTTCGTCATTATTTTCAGTGAATACAAAATCTTGTTTAATTTTAATTCCTGAAGATTTGCCATGTACAACACTCACGTAGGGGAAAAGATTTTGTAAGTGTTCCATTGCTTTTAGGTTAATCCAAGAGTTGTCGGAACCTTTTCCAATTGACGTTAATTTCTCACCTTCTCTAATGAATAACTCACCGGATTCATCCATCAAAATTTCATCTACACCACCAAGATGAGCTAATTTTACATGTCTGATATCTAATTTACTTCCTTTACGATGTTGGTTTACAAATTCACCATCGATCCTACCTCTAACAGGATAAGGCACACGATTTAATTCAAATCCACAACCATCAGTAATTGATTGAAACCCCATCAATCCTTTTTCCATGTACCAAGCTAATGCTCTTGCTCTAGCAGTGATATTGTTACCCGTCACCACATTACTGATAACAAAAAACTTTGACACCATATCACCATAAAGCGTATTCACATCTAGTTTAAATAGTGTGTCTAAAGGTGATTTTTTACCAGTAATCTGTTGAGCTAACTTACGTTCTACCAGTAATTTAGTAACTAATAAATCCCCTTGATTGATAGAGAACCAGCTAGTGCATTCTCTAAACGTCATTACGATTTCAGCATGACCATCAACTATTCTTCTTTCTGTGGTGTTTACATGTTCCCAAGAGTCGTACTGTTCTTTAAGTTGTTGTAAATATTCTTTAGCTTGTGCTTTTTTTTCACCTCCAGTACCTCGAAGTATTCCTATTCGAGTAGATGCTGGATAAACCGCACTAGCTACAACATGGACTTTATCTAATATCTCATTCCTCTGTCGTGGGGAAGCTACAAACAAAATCCACTCTAATCCGTCGTGGGTAAGAACCGCGTTATGAATTTCATGATTGAAGATTTTTAAGTTACCTTGCTCCTCATCTAAATCAACATGCTCTGTGTTTTGTAGTTCGGTATCCGATTTCATTTGTGAGATGAACTTAGCCAGAATATCCACACCACTACCCTTATCAGTGTGAAACCAACTAGCAAAATAATCTTGAGGATATTTTAAAGGCTCTTTACTTCCAATTCTGGCGTACCATGCTCCATTGATTAATTCTCCCCAATCTGATAAATCTCCTTTTACCAAATTATCAATAGGAACATTGTAAGATTTTAACCACTGTCTCAGAGTGATGTATTGATTGTTTTTGGCGTTAGCTTTATAGTACCAAAATTCAGGAATGCCAAGAAAATAATCCTGATTACATTGACCTTGACCATAACATGAACTGATATCAATATCGCAGATTAAAGCAACATCGTATTTACCCTTTCTTTTTCTTTTTACAAAAACATCTGTAGGTCTGTTATTGCGACATCTACCACCTTCTACTTTAGCTAAGAGGGCTTTAGTAAGTCTACTTTCTTGTCTTAAATCGTTGGCTGATACAGGCTGTATGAAACGTCCTACAACCTCTTTTAATTCCTTTTTCCAGTCCGTAGGTTTACCATTTTCATCAACTGTTTCTACACCTATAAAATCAGCTAGAGCAGCTAAGAAAATATCTTTGACCGTTCCCCCAACTGTTAACCTGGGTTCTTGGTAGAACGCACTTAACTTTAATCTCTCGTACACGATTATCATAAGCTTGGCATAAGCTTCTAGAGCATCGTAAGGTGATAAATCGCCTAAAGCATATTGCTCGAAGTCTAACGCTCGTTTTTTTACCATGTCGAGCATTCGAGATTTTTCTTCACTAGTAAAATTATCTTTGAATTGATTCAAGATAGCTACAGCTTCACAAAAAGCCTTATATCCTGCTACACCGTGAATAGCACATGTATCGATAATTCGTAGACGTAGTGCGTGGTCGTTACCACCAATGTTCACTATAACTTCGAGATCAACCCAATCGAAACTTTGCTCGCCAATCTGAGTAACACATCTAGCGCGTCTCCCCATTTCAATTCGTTCGTTACCTGTAGAACGTTGTAGTTCTTTAATTTTTTGCTTAAACCAACCAGAACAAATCATGTTGATTTCTGCAATAAAAAAGAAACTGTCAATTGTTACGACTAGTTTAGGTAAACTACGACAAAAATCTTTATTTCCAGGTTTGATTGTGACATTTAATTCAGGGTAACAGTAATTGATATAGTCGATAGGATGAAAAACGGATTTGACTATAGGGTAAGGTTTAAGACCGGCTAGGAACCGTCCTTCATTTATGTGTGAGGCTATTTCTTGATGGGCAAAAATTACACTATCACAAGAAGAATGAATACCTCTAATTTGAGTCGTTAAGCCGATTCTTTTACATTGTTGCCACTCTTTCATTAATCTGGTGAAGAATTCAGTGTCCATCACCAATCTTATGTGTGGATTAAGGTTTGGTTTATCTGGCTCTTTTCTACCTTTCTGTTTCGCTATTTCACACTTATGTTTCCACTCTTTGATAGAATTTTCTTCAAATTCAATAACTTCTGCCAAGCTCATGCACTTGGTACGGTCGGTCAGTATTTCGTCATTTTTAGGGTACGGACAAAATATTTTAGGTTGTTCTTTAGTCGGTGTTTCAGCTAGGGTTACAGTGCTTGATAGAGGTGTTTCAGCGACTTCTGCAACTTGTTTATCTTTTACTTCAAAAACAGGCTCTACATTGTCGAAATCAATTCCAAACCCTGATATATTATTTGATTCACTTATATTAATTTCGGAGGATTCTGAATAATCAAATAAGGTTTCAGGGTTGTTGAAATCGACCCCAAAACCTGATAAAATATCAAATGTATTATCCATAATTTTAATAAGATAAATTTACTAATTTGCACTTAAAACCACTCCCGGCATAGCTACCGGGAGTTTTTAATTAGTAATTATTCATCCCAATCAAAATCAGTGGATTCTGGCTTAGTTTGGTCGGGTTTTTGGAGCGCTTTATGTTCTCCATCGACTACTACAGGTGAGAGAGATTCTAAATTCAAAGCAAAGTAGTACACACCTCTTTTAGACTTTTCTTGGTTCATTCGACCTGTGAAAAGTTTTCCACGTACTGGGTAGACCACATCGTAGAGCTTATCCACATCGATATCATAAGTACCCTCAAAACCCTCCATACCAGGGATAGCAGCTAGTGGATTAGCTTTCTCTATAGTCGGGATTTCAAGCCCCATTTTGTTGAACGCAAGGGTAAGAAGATTTTCGTTGATGATCACAGGAATATTTTTGAACTTTCCATCGCTGCCAAGACAAGCAAAGACTAAAGCTTTGCGGCTAACCGATTCACCAGTTTCACCATTCACAATGGAGCGTACTGCAAACCCTTGGAATATGAGTGCTGCTGTTCCAGCTATGATACGGTCGCCATCTCGCTCAATAGGTTGTTTAGCATCAAACTTAGGCAGAAAAGAGCGACGGATTTCTTGAAAGTTGGAGGGATTGGAAGAATTTAAGCTTAATGCCATGATCGAAATATCCTTGGGCGATTGCCCATAATTAGTGTTTTTTTTGGTGGGCTGCCTTCCGGCACTCACCTTTTTCTTTGTTACTACAAGATAACAAACTATCATGATGTGTCGCAATAGTTAACTTATTAGTATTCAGTTAACTAAAGAGAAGTTGACATAAGACATACTAATAGTTAACATCTTAATAGTATGTTATTCTTTAAATTGATTCAGTTGGTAGATGAAAATGATTTTTAGACTTAAAGCTTTGAGGGAATCTAGAGGTTTGTCGCAAAATGATTTAGCACGGGCGGTGGATATGACGGTGAGCAATATTCAAAAATATGAGTATGGTCGGATCAAGAGCTATCCACACACTACGCTTGAGAAATTTTGTAATGTGTTGAAGTGTAAACCTGGTGATTTATTGGTATTAGAAGATTCGGAACAAGTCGCATAACTTCTAGTCCCGTAGGCTTGTATCACCACTCCTTACACCCTCCATCCCCGACGAGTGGAGGATTTTGATTTTTTAGGAGCGCCACTGATAATGCAATCGCATTTGTTGCATCTGAGCCATTCCGCAGATACATATCCGGATTCTTGACAGTCGCAATTCGGACACCTTATCAAATCTTTGTGGGGTCTTGGCTTTGAAATCCATCTGAAGAAATACTCACAGTTGCTACAGCGTTCGGCTCCGTAGTGGGGGCAAGGAGGATTTTGTAAAATATGATATCGTTGATCACTTCCACAATGAGGACATGTGGAAGATATGAAGGTCAAGGTAGACATGGCAGAATATAGATATTACTTCTTGTGGGTAGCTTCTTCATGGTCTTGCTACCCATGTTGTTTTTTAGTATTTCGCTGAAACTCATTTATTAGAGCATTGCGTGCCACGTCAGACCAAGATGTATTTTGTGATTTAGCAATATTAGCGATTTTCTTATCTAATTCTTTGGATAGCCGTAAGGCGCGGGAACATTCCATATTCATGATTGTTTTTTTTGTTTGTCAGACATTTTTACCTTAATGCCTTTATGCTCCGATTTTTAAATCTGTACACCATTGTGAAGTTTTGTAAAAATTATGAAAGATAACCTTTATTCCATACTGACGAACCAAGTTTCTTTGATGGATGAAACAGATAATTTCTAAGTTTTTCTAGTTCATCCTCAGTTTCTTGATATTCTCTTAATGCGTTTTTTACAGAAGTATTTTTACTTTTTTTAGCAACATCCATTGCGATCAAAAACAATCCTGTTTGTTCACGACAATGGTTTAATAATTTAGAAATTTCTTTTTCGTGTTTAGAAATTAAAGCTTTTTCCGGTTTTGTTAAATCTGTTTTTTCTTTAAGGGCTTTTATTTTACGTGAATTTAGACTGAGATTGTAAACTTTTCTAGGATTGTATTCTGTATACGACAAGCATTGCGCAAAAAAACAGCGTATCTCATTTTCTATTAATAAACATAAATATTTACAAGGTTCTTTAGGAATTTTTAAATTAAGTGAATTAGCAATAGATTCTATCTCATGAAAAGAATGAAAAACAACATGGTACAAATTAATGTATGAATGTGCTGATAGCTTTATAGATTGATTTATAGCATCGTTATATTGTGGTTGTATTTCTTCAGGTTCTAATTTGTCTTGAAAACAACAAGAAAGTTCGGCGCGAATATCATCACATACATATTTAACTCTTCTCCAGTGTTTTTGCTGATCTTCAGTTTTACATTCTTCTAACCATGAAAGTGGAGGTAAATTAAAAAACTTTGCTAATATAATTTTTTTATGTTGTTCGTTAATTAAGGTTTTACTCATTATTCAGGTTTTTCAGTATTATCAATCCCACCTCTTTTAGTCGCTCTTCTTCTTTGATCTCCTAAAGGATCTACTCTTTTTTCTTCAGATACCTTGCTAATACAATGCTCAAATAAAATTTTTTCAACATAGCTATTAACACTTTCACCAGATTCATTTGCTAAATCTACTAATTGATCGATGACCCATGTATCTAATCTGTACGTCGTGGCTAAGCGTCTTCTTTTATTCATTGCTAGTGTAAGTGTGGAATACATATACATCCTCATATTTGACCACACAAGCAGTATATTAGCAATCTATATGTAATAACAATATATTAGCAATACAGTTTACTTATGGTAAAGACAAAGGTCATAAGTAAACTGTATTGTTAATATATTGCGCTTGCTATTGTATTGCATGTATATTCATAAATGTGAGGGCAAAGAACACTCACACCCTGCTCAATGTACGAGGTTTCATATGGAAAATCACGAAATATCTGATTTCGCACTCAAGCTCATCACAGATGGGTATAACGAATCTGCAAAAAAACTCATTTTATCTATTGAAGAAAATGGAGTGCCTTTTTATCGATTTCTCGATGGTTTCGGGGCTTTTTACCATGATGATCAAGGTAGTCAAGATGTAGCGGCATTGCTTTGGGAAGCCTCAAATCTTTTACGTAAAGCTTTTGAAAAAGCTGAGTAAATTTTACTACTAAATAGCAAGTGCTCTTACTGACGCACTTGCCTATCCCTTTTAAGACAAATAAAAACTCATGGATTTTGAAATTCTCACATCTAGCGAATCGAATGAATGGTACACCCCTCCCCACATTATTGAAAAAGCCCGATATGTGATGGGAAGTATTCAATTAGATCCTGCATCATGTGCTTTAGCTCAAAAGTGGATTCAAGCTGATCGCTATTTCACTCAAAACGATAACGGCTTAAAACAGAGTTGGATTGCTCAAACTCTGTGGCTCAACTGTCCCTACGGTAGAAAAAATCTTAATAAAGGTGTTTATGGAACTTCCGCGTGGCTCGAAAAGTTACACCACGAACACCAAACGGGACAAGTGAAACAGGCTATCGCTTTAGCTAGAGGCGATTCTAAAGGGTTGCAAATTCTCACCCGAAATTACCCTTTTGTAGAGTGCGAGCGAATTCACTTCGTAAGTGTATCTGGTGAAGTGGGCGGCAATCCCGTACCAGGGTCTAGGATTTATGGGCTTGGCGTGGATTTTTGTAAATTTGCTGAAGCTTTCAATGATTTAGGGGTTTTGCTACGATCTGTTGGAAATGAGAATTTTTTGAACGAGAAGGTAATTTCATCCGCGAAATAGCATACTCCAGCTTTCTTGAATACCGCAGACTCTCGGATTATGTAGCATTACTAGATTCAGAAGAAGATTTGGATTGCCCCTCTTAACAGTAAAGGACAAGAATATGAACTTCGACCAATACCAACAAGAAATCGCTGAATACGGCGATAAATTTTCTGCTAACCACACTGCTGGATGGGAATTATTTCTAGCCACTGGATTATGTGAGGAAGCGGCTGAGGTGACTAGCCTAATTCGCAAGGCTCACCGCAAAGGTACATCTCTAGATAAAGAAGCACTGGCTGAAGAATTGGGGGATGTACTTTGCTATTTAGCGTATATTGCCTACCGCAATGGCTTATCACTGGCGGAAATCGCCCAAGTCAACATAGAACAGAAAGCTAAAACAAACTACCACGTAATTTAAAACGATTAACTGATGAGACTTTTTCAACGAGAAGCCAATTTCATCCGCGAAACAGCATACTCCAGCTTCCTTGAATATCGCAGGCTCTGGGATTATGTAGCATCACTCAATTCAGAAGAAGACTTGGATTGTCCTCCCGCTACCCGCGCATACAACCGCGCAATGAATTTAGAAACTATTGCTAATTTGCTCGACCCTCAAGGACGTTACAACTTTCACACAAGATACAGAGAGGAACACAAACTATGAACAACGAAGAGTACAGCACAACAAGCGCTCGTATCCTTCCCCCGCGTAAGGTTTCAGAGCCTATTTATTTGAAACTTGAAGACTTGGAATCTATACGCGAATTAGAGCTTGAGCAACGACGTATTAGAGCACAAGAGTTTCAAAATCGCGGTTGGTAACAGTAACAAAGCGACCGCTTAGACTCTTATCCTTGCAGTCGCTCTACATAGCCAAAATTGTTGTAAATCACATTCCTAATTAAAGGTAATTATACACATGCCTACACGCAAAACAGGTACAGTAACCGGCGCAAGCTTAGAAAAATCCAACCGTGGTAAGAAGGGGGGACTGACAGGCTCCAAACGAGTCACGGGTGAAACTTCCACACGCATTGCAGAAACAGCAGTAGAGACAGTTTTAGAAGCGCCTACAGAGTCCACAGTAGTTCCCACACCGTCAACCGTGGTAGAAAAGCTGCAAGAGATAGGTAACGGTGCTGTATCTGCTATTGAAAAAGGTGCAAGCGTTGTCTCAACAATCCAAGGATTTACAAGCCGCGTCAGTACAGCAATTCAAGGGACTGACAACGACCGGAACCCATCCGCTATAACCGACGGTAAGGTAAACACTTCTGAAATCTTGGCACACGCTAGCGCTGAAATCGATTCTAATGTCCCTCAACTGAGCAGTGCTGAAGCGACCCAACGGAACATAATCATAGCCAGACAGCGTAATTATGTCGGAGTAGCTATCAATAACACCAAGCTGAAACAGGACTTGGCAACACTCGATAATGAGCAACAACGACTGATAGGGATGCTCATTGATGGTAAGACTCTTAGAATCAACAACGAACAAAAAGCAGTTAATTACCATCGTGCTGTTGTTGCCCGTGACACCGACTTATCTCGACTTGAACAAGACCGTGAGCTATTGGTACAGCAACAAATAAGGACTGAGGGAACACAGAATCAAACAACTCTAATTCAGCAACAAGAACAGCTTAAAGTTGCTAAGTTGCGTGAGGAAGTAGAGAAGATGGGGCACGAGATTCAAGCCATCAGCTACGAGAAAGAACGTATCAAGCAAGAAACAGAAGCTAAGTTTACTGCTGGATTTTAACAGTCTAATACATTGCTAAAAAACGAAAACCCATCTCTAACTCAGATGGGTTTGTTTCAACCAAAAAGTTAATTACCAAGGAGATATTAACATGTTTAAACACGTCTATTTTGGATTGATGTTAGGTTCCACACTACTAGGCGCTGTGGGCTTAGTTCAAGTAGCCAACACTAAAGGGATAACTCAGGTAGTAGCTGGTATAGCGGGTATTGGAGGCGCTGCAACAGCCTTAACGACTCTTGGATTAGGGATTGCGTACAACGATAGAAACAACAGCCTAGAGCGCGAATTTAAAGACCAGCTAGAAGAAAATAACCAAGCTAAAAACAGAGAACTTAACGGGCTTAATCTTGAAATTAAGGAACTCAAAAGCCGGATTAAATCACTAGAGGTAGATAAAGATGCAAACATCAAACAGCTAACAGAACTACAGGAAAAATTGAACTACAAAGCTGAAGAGTACCTGAGATTAGTCACTGAGAAAGACTTAAAAATCAAAACCTTGCAGGACATTTTAGACGCTAAGGACACGAGAATTGAGGACTTCTTAGAAGATTGCCGCACACATACTATTAGCTTTTTCTCACTAAGGTACAACAACTTAGACGCTATCCAAAAAGCACTAGAGAAAGCAGAGGTCAATGAAGAAGTCAGACGTTCATTTGACAAACGACTAACAGATATCAGAGAACTCAAACAAGATTTGACTGACGCAATAGTGGAAATCAAAAAACTGAATCTCACTAGTTTTAAGGAGATTCTTGACTACATTTTTGAGTTTGACAACAAGTTCTTGAACGTCAAGACACGATGGAAAGACGGGAAAGTCAAGGAATTCCAAACTGAGAATAAAACCCTGAGAACATCCCTCAGTAACTCCATGCCTAAAGATGTAGCGCTTGAGCGATTTAGAGCCGGGATGGATGAAGTAGATGAGCGGATTACTGAGAAATACGAGGCGCTGCTACTGAACAACAACAGTATTCACTCTCAGTTACTGGACTTACTTGAACAACGCAACCTGGTAATTGATGACTTGACCAAGCAAGTTGAAGAACTCCAAAAACCATTACTGGCTGTCGGTACTCATTCCTATGCTCTTGCAGCAAACGCGGTCGCTCTCCACTACTACAACAATTATGGTTACAAACTCGACTTTATTCAATGGGTTGAGACTGAGACAGGATTCACAATTACTTTTGCTATTCGTAAGAATCCAGGACTGACCGATACTGAACTGTTGCCAGAAAACACACAAGTGCATCTTGCAGTATTAACTGGTGCTATGCCTGGAACTTTACCAAGTTTCGAGTACAACTATCAAAACTGCTCAGTCACTTTACATGTGACCACACGACCGAAAACCAAGAAAGAGCAAGCTAAAGGGGATATCGATAAAATCTGGATTCCAGTGGAAAAGTTTGAGTCTTACGTAAAGAACTGGGAACGTATCAGAATCACCGCTGGCAGTACCGGGGGCAAGTCGCCTACAGCCAAGAACTTAGCGCTGGCAATCATGAAGCAGCGTAAGGGAAAAGGTGAAATCAGGTTGTACGACCCACAGCACGGGAGCAAGAAAGATTATTGGGATATGCCTAAAGCAGGTACTAGCCATGAGGATAATGTGACCGGGATGGAAGAACTTTGCAACTTGTTAGACCAGCGTTCCAAATCTAAAGGTGACCATCCATTTGTACTTTACATCTTTGATGAAGTGGACAGTACCATAGCCCAGGAACGTGAAAACAATGGCTACTACTATTTCCGCGACAGAGTGACTTACTCTCTCAAGCAAGCATCTCACCAAAATATCGGCGCTATCTACATTGGTCAAGCCTGTGATGCTTCTACAATTCCTGGAATGAGTTGGTCAGATTGGAATAACGCTGTTCAAGTCCACATTGGCGCTAACGCTGGTATCTGGATTGACAAAGCGAAAACGATATCAGGTGAGGACAAGACCAAGTTACTTGAGCAGTACCGGAAGATTCAAGAATATTGTGATCGCAAGAATGAGGAATTGGGACTGGACATCTTTACCGACCCTGGCGCGTACCGTTTTGCTCTTGCTGTACCACTGACCGGATTACCAAAATTTATTCAACTACCAGACTTTGACAGTTACAACTACTATGACGTGATGAGTGTTCAGACAACGACACACAATGAACTTATTTCTAGTGTTTTGGAGGAAGTGCAAGAAAAAGTGACCGGAAATGACGCGCACTCATCGGTCAAATGTCCACACTGTGGGTCTTTCAAAAATAAGAAGAATGGTAAAGACAAAGCCACTAAATCCATCCAACTCTACAAATGTTCTGATTGTGGAAAAGGATTCAGTGAAAACGAAGTTATTTCCTAACAGTAATTAGAGCAAGATTGAATTCTGGCTGGTCTGGCTAAACGTCTGGCTAGCCCGAAAACCAACCAGACACAGCCCGACAGAATTGCTGAAAATATTGATTTTACGTGACTTGCTAGCCCGTCATTTTTCCCTATAGGGGGGTCAGCCCGATTAGCCTGATTAGCCCGACACAGCCCGAATTAATGTTAGTTGAATTTTAAACAGTCAAAAATAGGTGATTCAATAACGAAATAGTTACTAACAGTAACCTATGATTTTTCTTCTAACAGTTCAATCGCAATAGAAGAAATTGACTTGCAATAGACCAGTTAAAAGTCCCTTGGCGCGGACTGGACGCAACAATTTACCAAATTACAAGGAATCAAATATGAAAAACGTAGAAGTGCGCGACACCAGCGCAACAGTAAGTAACACTGAAAACACACTACAAAATACTACAAACATGAATACAATCACAGCGAACAAGAAAAAATCTGGAAGTGCTAGCAACAAAGGTATTGACATGTTTCTAGACATAGACGCGGGAGCCAAGAGGGTAAAGTGTCGTCTCAACGGTACTTACAAGTCTTTCAATGCAGAAGCTAAGGAAATCAAAGGGGAAGTGCCTTTACGAAACGATGGATGTTTCAGCTACAACAAGAAAAACTATGTTGTAGGTAACGCTATAGACCGCGTTAACGGAACGATGATAGTTTCCAGTCAAGATAACAAATTGACTCACTTGGATGTTTGGATTTTAGGAGCGTTAACCCACTACCGTAAACAGTTGAGAGAAGTTGTAGAAGGACGTAAACGTAAGACTCTACCCGCACACATCAACCTCCATTTGAGAATCATCACCCTATCTACTCCACAGCGCAAAGAACTTGATAAGACTCTTAAGTTGATATCAGCCTTTACTTGGGAAGATACAGAGTTTAAGGTAAGTGTCAAAGCTTGTAAATTCATTGATGAAGGGGAAGGTGCTGCAATTGAAGTAATTCACAAATACCAGCATGATCGTTTTAATCTCTTAGATTTAGGTGGTGGAACAATTACATTCACTTCTTACGGGCACGATGAAGGTGAACTCACAATAAATGCTAGAACACCAATTAGTGGTGGAGGTATGAACGGTATCATAAACCGGATATTCAAAAGCCTTACTCGTACAGATAGAGGAGCGATTCAAGCTGAAAATGCTGATATTCAGGAAGCGCTTGAACTTTCATCACTTACAGAGTTGGGAGAATGGCGTGTACCACTACGAAGTAATGGAAAAGTCAAAGATATAGCCAATGAAGTCAAAGGTGCAATGTCTGAATGGGTAGCTGGAAACTATGCTATTCAAAAGTTGTTTGACACCATCTCACAACGATTGGCTAAGGGTGAACCTCTTTACTGTACGGGTGGTGGTTTTGCTGTACCTATTGTCAATGACTGGATTATTTGTTATTTGAAAAACGAGATTGATAACGCAAGTATCATTACTTTAGATAATCCACAAGATGTTAATGTAGCTGGTCTGAAGTGGCTAGAAATTACTGCTGATAACGAGTAAACCAAAAAAGCACTGGTAGGCATGTCGATTGCCTCCAGTGCTCTCCAAATATCAAGAATTCCAATATACAGATAGAGAATCTCTGCATTATGCCACAGATACAGCAAAGGATTGAGGGTAAATAAGTGTAGAGAAGTTGTATTCTCGAAACATATAAAATACACCCCATTTATTCACCCCACTTCTTGACAAAGAGTAAAATGGGGTGTTATAGTTGGGGTGTCACAAACAAAAAAGGATAACTTCAATATGACACGGTCAATAGAAGAAATTAAAAAAAGTACTGCGAAAGATCTTCGTATAGAAGCAGCGGAAATGATGAGGAAAAACAAAAACCTTACATGGCTTCACAACGGGATTGAACAAACTGCTGCATGGGTTCAACGCAATGGCAAAAAAGACGATTTGGCAGCACATATTAGTAAATGGGAAGGACAGTTAGAAGCTAAAGTCAGCTTTGTAGCGGAACCAGTGGCGGAACCAGTAACGGAATTAATAGCGGAACCAGTAGCGGAACCGGTAGCGGAACCAGTAGCGGAACCGGTAGCGGAACCAGTGGCGGAACCTGTAGGGATAGCAGATGATGAAGCATATTCGGAGTCTGAAAATGAAAAACTGACTATAGCCAAAAAACTCTACTACTCGATTGAAAAAGACGATGATTTAATTGGTTTACGGGAATATCAACTGAATCTTTGCAGAACTGGTAAATATTTTCTTCCTGAGTTTGGAATTCTTGTCGCCCGTACTAGAGTAATTATTGAGTCTTACGCTGATTCCAAGAGTCTAGAAGGTAAGGCTCACCCTGGAACGGTTCAAAAAATCCGTGTAGATGTGCTGAAGTACCTCAAAGAAATTGCGATCCAAGAAAATGATAAATTTCCAACAACCAACGACCGAACACTGTTAGACACCTACACCGACTTTGAGAATGCTGTACGCGGTGCTTTCAAGGATATTGGCGCTATCAAGTACAAGATTAATCAAGAGCGCTCCCACAAGGCAGAAGAAGATGTACGAGCGATTCAAGTGAAGCCTTACTTGGATTGGGCAATCGCTCAAGTATCTAATCTTCCTGTATCTTCTGCTAGATGGAAAGAAGTAGCCATCGCAATCATGCTTCTCACTGGTAGGCGTCAGTCTGAAGTGTTGGCAACAGGGGTGTTTACTTATGTAGATGAATCTACAGTTGTCTTTGAGGGTCAACTTAAACGCCACATTGCGGAACTAGTACCACCAGAAAAAATTCCAGTATTGGGGAAATCTGCGAAACAAGTTGTTGAAGCAATCGCTTGGCTGGATCAACAAGGTAAACGTACTTTACCAACAGAACGCACTGTAGAAGCTTTACAGCTAGCGGCTAAGAAATCTCATGATAGATGTTCTCGTTACATTGCAGAAAGTATGCAAACCTTATGCGATAAATGTCAAATTGCGAACGGTAAAGATTGGGAAGTCAAAGAAGGCAATAAGAAAGTTAACAAGTTCAAAGGACACCTTAACCGTCAAATCTACGCTCAAATCTGTAGTGCTCTATTCAATGATTCTAATGAGCGTAAGAAGAGAGCCTTTATCAGCCGCATTCTCTTAGAGAATCGTGACGCTGCGTTAAGCTACGACCGAGATGTAGAGGTTGTAGATATTGCAGAAATACAAAAGTTGTGCGGTAATTTCAATGATGAAACTTGATTCAAAAGAAATCATTTCTGATTGAAAAAGCATCAACGAATGTAGTTTAGTCGTATTGCGATGTATAAACCGTCAAAAACGTCGCAATATCGTCAAATTTACGTCAAAATAGAGAAAGATTTTGGCGCTTTATGCAATATGGCAAACAAGGTTGCTAAATTTCGAGCATTAAGAATGTACTTCAAAGAGGGATTCAAGTGCCCGGATATTGCTAGTGCATTAAGTGTGCCCGTGCGATCCGTACAAAGGTGGATCAAAGAATGTAATGTGAATGAAATTGATTTCTCTTCTGATCAAGAATTAATTTCAGAAACATCTGTGGCTGCAATAGAAGAAATCAGAGTACATCCTTTGCTAAAAAGTGATGGTTGGTACGGTGAAGCTGAAAGTTTAGCACAAAATCATTTCACTTCACACAATTCAATCCGGGTTAAGCTTGAAAAGTTGTTACACGAACAACTAGAGTTACCTGAATTGAATTTGAGAAGTATTCACTGTCTATCTCTAGGTTTATCTAGGCATATTGAAGGAGAGCGGCAGGCAGCTAGTCTACATTTGTTAGATATTAATAAAGCTTGTCGAATTGTTGAAAATTATGGACTAAAAATTGTAAACGAAAAAGAGGAATATGATTGAAGAAAATATCCAAGAGGTAATCATTGAATGTGCCCAAACATTTATTGAAATGAAGTTGAAAACATTGCCAAAATTGAATACAGAGGAAGATTTCAGACAGTCTTTAAAGATTTTTAAAGAAATCAATACTTGCAATCAAGTTATTCAGAGATCTAAAAGAATTCTCAAAAAAACCAATGTCAAAAACAAGAAAAGAAGTGACGACAACTAAAACAAATCAACGAATTGCTGAATTAGAAGAGCAAATTTCTATTAAACAGCAAGAGATTTCAAATTTATCGTTGCAAATTCAAGAACTGGAATCAGGGGTTAATGCTTACCGAGAAGATCTCACAAAACCTTGGCGTGTAGATCAGAATTATCAGCCACTACTTCTGATTAAAGAGGCAATCGCCCAACGAGACCAACGCAAGACTCTTGAGGAAAAAATAGCAGATGTAGTACAAGCCATAGAAGATTGCAAAATCTATCTCGCGGCGCTACAGATTGAAAAAAACACCCTTGAAGAGCAACTTAATAAGCTTCAATCTCAACTGGAGTGGGAGGAACAGTACCTTCAATTTGCGAAACAGTTTGAACCTCAATATGTGCCTGCCTACGGAGATCCGCACGAAAAAATAGCGGAAATTCAAGAGCAAATCAATCAACTAAAAACCGAGCTAACGACGGCAACTCCCTATCAATCAGAATTTTTGCAGCAGCGCTTGTCGGATCTGGAACAACAGCAACAGTACCAACAAGAGTTAGTCAAAGACTATCCAGAGCGCTACCACAATATACACTTCCAAAACTTCGTCAAGGATTGCGTCGCGCTACAGCCGTTATTCGAGCAGTTGCAGAAAGCACAAGAAGAATACCAAACAGCGCTAATAAACTACCTTCAAAATTCTCAAGGAGATAAGCGGAACCTGCCGGACTTCAGAATCCCTCTAGTCCAAAGTTTTTACCCCGGCAATGCTTCAGAGTTCACATTTTTTATCAGAACAAACGTACTATGAGCGAAATTAACAATCTAAAATCCGAACTTCAAGAGTGTCGCGCCGAGATAGCGCATCTGCGACGGCAGCAAGAGGTGAGCAATCGCTATCCCGCCTTACGCACTCAGGCAGAAGCACTAGTCGCTGATGGCAGAATGTTACCGGATGAATTTGGTTCCTTTTTCTCTGACGACGCTAAAAAGGATATTCAGTCTTTAATTTCTAGTGACGAATTGCCAGTACTGGAGCGCTGCCTCCAGCGCTGCGCCGTCCGAAAACCTACGCGCTGGGTAGAGAAAGCGCCTAGCACTCCCGCAGAAATTAGTGAAGCAGCATCTAAACTTGTTGGTATTTCTAGGCAGAGTACAATCTTCCTCTAGCGGCGATGATCAGGCAGTAGTGTATCCCCCTAATCCGACGCGGTTGTGGGGGATTTTGGTGTGTGGGGGGTGTGGTTTGAAACTTTACAGTTTACTAGAGTGTTTTAAAAAACTAGCTGGGGAAAGGTTTTGAGTTTTATTGTCTCCAAACTCTCTAGTTAACTAGAGAGAGTACGCCTGTATTATAAATGGCTGAAATGGACTA